>CAWTZC010002436.1:0-10643 GCA_963919715.1 Microtus obscurus
GCCTGTATCTGGGGAGGGAGTCCTAAGGTTTGGTGGGCTTCCTCAGAGGTTGGAGTCTGAACTGAGGAAACTGCAGGGGAGGGGGTTTGGGATGAAACTTCCATCATAACATACCAGACTCTTTTGGTATATGGATTCCAGTGGCTAGAGGCGAAGCTTTCACCCAAACATCCCAGAGCTCACACCGGTTTGCATATCTGGGTGCTTCCTGGAGGCATGGGTGATGTGTGGGAGGGAGGGCTGGGAGTTGGTGGACTCACCCTCAATGGGACTGCGTGACTGGAGAGATATGCAGTTAACTGCCCTCCTGGAGACCTCAGGCATTTGTTCCCTGGAGGGAAATGGGAAGGCAGAGTTGCTAGAGAAAAATAGATTTTGTTATCTCTCATCTGTTTATTCTTTACTGACAAGGCATGAGTGTGCCAGGAAGAAGAGCAGATAGGCGCTTCATTGTGGCATCTTGGAAAACTGGAGGGTGGTAAGAACTAACTGCGCGAGCAGACCAAGTATCCTGAACATGTGCCCACTTGAGACTGGAGAAATCGGTAGTAGCACGTGTCATAGAAGCTTGGCATGCTGAAGTGTTGACCCTCACGTGTGAGGGTTGCTGTTCATTGAGGTTTGAGAGACCTGGGAACTAAATGTTCGAGGAGTACTCTGTCCCTGGGGAAGAGAGGTGCTTGTGGCAAGCCTCCAACATGCCACCACTTTTGTGAGCACCAGAACAAGTTTTACAAGTTCCACATGTGGTCTCTTATTGACCTGGTGAACTGAGGCCTTTCCCAGGAGGGGACTTCATGCTATTGCCTCTCCCTACCTCTTAAGTTAGTCTTCATTTTCTTTAATTTTTTTTATTTATGTATTTTTTAATATTTATTTATTTATTTATTATGTATACAGTAGTCTGTCTGTATGTCTGCACTGCCAGAAGAGGGCACCAGACCTCATTACGGATGGTTGTGAGCGCCACCACATGTGGTTGCTGGGGGGGAATTGAACTCAGGGACCTTTTGGAAAAAGCAAGCAATGCCCTCTTAACCTCTAAGCCATGTAACTCCAGCCCTAGGCTTTGAAACTTTAAAGTCCCATACCATTTCTAGTTAGCGCACACTCTGTCTCTGCTTTAAGCTTGTGTCTGAAGATGTAAGATCTTAGTTACTGCTTTAACATCATGCCTGTCTTCATGATGTCATTCTCCCTTTCTACAATAGTCATAGACTCTAACCCTCTGGAACAACATGAGACCTCAAACATTATAAAAAGTTTCCTATAAATGTTGCCTTGGTCATGATGTTTTGTTATGGCAATAGAAAAGGTAAATAAAACATTCCATATTTTATAACAGAAGTGTTCATTTTTTTTTAACAGAAAATGTTTTTATTTCTTAGTAGGTAAAATTTTCTGAAAAGTCAAGTTGCGCCGAGGAGCCAGGACCTTCTTGCGGATGGGGGGAGACTGTGGTACCAGTGGGTATTGGTGCAGTGTGGTTCATCATCAGTAGGCTTCCATGGGCCAGCTGCAGCTGACTGACTGCCTCCACTGTCTGCCGGGGTCTCTTCCCTTCGAGAGTCTTTGTGCCTGGAAGAGGAAGGCTCTGCAGGCCTCAAAGGAGACAGATGCGATGGGACTCCCAGGAGCCAGTTCTCTTTCATCATCCCTGTGTTCCCGGATGTGGTCACAACCATCTTTTTTTGTTTGTTTGTTTTTTGTTTTTTTTTTGTTTGTTTTTCGAGACAGGGTTTCTCTGTAGCTTTGGAGCTGCTCCTCGGGACTAGCTCCCAGACCAGGTTGGTCTCGAACTCACAGAGATCCGCCTGCCTCTGCCTCCCGAGTGCTGGGATTAAAGGCGTGTGCCACCATCGCCCGGCTGGTCACAACCATCTTTGTACCTGTTAATGAGCACAAAGTTGAAGGTCTGCCCTGTCACCCGGAAGATGAGATCTCGAACACGCTCTAGAACTGGAATCCAGGGCTTTGGTGTCAGTGTAAGGCCAGAGAAGGTGTGTATCAGTCCAGCATCTCTGGGTTGCTGCTTGCTTCCTGGGAACACTGTGCCACTTTCCAAATAGTTGGACCTTGGCCAGTGCACCGGTAAAATACTACACTTCCTGCTCCAACTCTCCGGAAGATCTCGTCTTAGCTCTGCTTTGTCAACAGGATGGTGTAATCAGCCAGAAATATTAGCATTTTTATAACTGAGACTTTCATTACACTAATAAATCAACATCCTTATTCACTTAATAAAATTGCTTTTGTCACCAATTTTTCCCATTTAATTCTCATGATTTTTACTTCTCACTTCAGAATCTTTGAAATGTCATGTTTACTTAACAGGTAATAATAACATTTTTTTATTGATTGGTAAGTTTGTTTTAAAGTAACTCTGGTAGAGAATATTTAAAAGTCATATTGTAATTATTCAGCCATGGTGCAAATTAAAAATCACCTTTTTGAGTGGGGGTGGTAGTGACACACACCTTTAATCCCAGCACTCAGGAGGCAGAGGCAGGCAGATCTCTGAGTTTGAGGCCAGCCTCGTCTACAAGAGTTAGGTTCCAGGACAGGTTCCAAAGCTACATAGAAACCCTGTCTCAAAAAAACCAACGGAGAAAAAATAAGGGAAAAGAAAAAAAGCAAAAAGAAAAGTGTCAAATGGTCTGGATTGTCTATCATATAGTTGTTCCTGGGCAATGAAGTTAGCTAAAGATTACAACTATTTATATTCTAGGAAAATTAGGAAAATAAACTTGGTTCAGGATAATGATCATTTATGTTCTTGTGGTATACTTAAAATTAATGTGAACTAACTTGGGTACAACTTAATCCCTTATGAAAGGTTCCTACATTTTTCAGTGAATAATTATGTTGAAGCATTCATTCAAAATTTTTATTTACTTATTAAAATATTAAAATAATTTAAAATATTAAAATAATTTAAATATTTATTTACTTATTATGTATACATTGCTCTGTCTGTGTGTATGCCTGCAGGCCAGAAGAGGGCACCAGACCTCATTACAGATGGTTGTGAGCCACCATGTGGTTGCTGGGAATTGAACTCAGGACCTTTGGAAGAGCAGGCAATGCTCTTAACCACTGAGCCATCTCTCCAGCCCCATATCTAACATTTTTTAAAGATTTATTTATTTATTATGTATACTGTGTTCTGTCTGCATGTATACCTGCAGGCCAGCAGAGGGCACCATATCTCATTACAGGTGGTTGTGAGCCATCATGTGGTTGCTGGGAATTGAACTCATGGCTTCTGGAAGAGCTAGTCAGTGTCTCTCAAATGCTGAGCCAGTCTCCAACCCTTATCTAACATTTACAAAGCCTAGGTTTAAGTACCAAGCACTGCAAAAACAAAGTCAGAGAAAGGCAAAGCCAGTCAAACGTCTACTCCCTGTTATAGTTGAGCTTTGAAAAGCCCTGGATTGTCACCCACCTCCACACATTTACTCTCTGACTCACCTAGAGTCTCAGAAGTCACATCTATTGCCTGACACAGCTTGACAAGAATAAACCAGTCGTTGGGAAGAAACACGTCCACAAACCCTCTGGAAACTTGCCTGGCAAAAGAGGGAGAGCTTTTGTGTCCCCTCTTTCAACCAAATGCAAAGGCACACTATCTCACCAAGGCACATCAGACCCATAGCAGGGGCTCTGCCACTTCCCTCAACCCCACTGAGAGGAAATTTATTTTCCTGTTTTCAAAAATTCCTTACCTCCCATAAGAAGGTTTCCTCCAATTCTGCCTTTTCCAGGGCTGGATTAATCTGGATCATCAGTGCTTCACAAGAAGGAGAGAAGTCAGTACATGAGGAAGGGTGCAGGACTGAACATGGTGCTACATTCATTAACTCTACGTGCTAAGAACTCACTGCAACAGAGAACTTCAGACTTCTTACAGGAGCCTACTAGTTTCAAGAGAACAACATTCTGTTTAAGACAAGACTTAAAAAGACATTTTTCTGACAGAGGGAGTCTCCCTCTTCCTCTCTCTGTACTTGAGAAGCAGTTCTTGACACTTTGCTCCCCCAGGGCATCTATTTTATCTATTTATTTATCTGTTGAGTCAAACTCATATTGATTTACACACAGACTCCTTGTGCATTTTGCCACCTCCTGGTGCTCTCCAGCAATTCCTTACTCCTCTAAGCAACACTATCATCTGCTTATTTTCACAGGGACCAGCATAGCCTTCACAAAGTCACCAGTCTGGAGGAGGTAGTCACACCTCCAAATCCCTGGTTGTCTAAATTGCTCCTCTACAACCAGGAACAGCTGTTCCACAAGATTTAGGCAATAGGCAAAATTATTTTTATCTCTAAACCAATGTGATATATCTCTAGTTCTAGTCTCAGGTCTCTAGAAAACCTGACTAAAGCAATAGGGGTTTACAAAGAATAGTCACAAACTAAGTAGGAAAAACATCAACCATCAGGATTATTTACGCATGAAGTAATGACATCAAAGGGATGAAATATCTACTGAGCTAGTGTTCAAGATTGCTAGCTCATTTAGTATTTTCTATTTCATGAAACTGGTGTTTTAATAAAGGACCACAGATTACATTCTGAATGTATCCAATTTTGAATTTACAAACTTTTCAAAAATCCAAACACTGATCAACCCAACAAAGCTCCCCTCTGGACACCAGACACTGCCTGTTAACACAGTGAATCACAAGCGTTCATGAGCACAAGGAAAAACATTGCTCTTCAAGAAACAGACAAGGGAGCGGCTACCTGGTGGCCTTGGAAACAATAATCTCTTTGATCGGAGGCTAACCCAGGGTGATGTCCGTGGATGCTTGCTTAGGGGAAAGTCTCTGATATCATCTGGGTGTCTGGCCAGCCCATGGTTTGTATTCAGAGTGGAGCCTGGCTCTATCTGGTATTTCATACTTTATGTCTTGATTGGCTGATGGCATTTCTAAATGTGTTGGTGGTTTGTTTATCTGTTGTCTCTTTCTCTATCCCAGCCCGCCCTACTGACTCACATCTGATTTATTTATTTATTTATTTATTTATTTATTTATTTATTTATTTATTTATTTATTCTATCCATCCATCCATCCATCCATCCAGATGGGGCAGGGAGAGGAAGGTGCTCGGTGGTCATCCAGTGGTAAACAAGGCTGGGAATAAATAGCTGAATATTAATTCATTCGAATAATATTAAAACTGTTCAAGTCGAAAACAATTGCTTTCTTTTCTGTTTGCCCAGAGATCTGACTGACTGCAACTTGGAAAGAAGACTGCCCTAATGGACAGAGACCTCCCTCCTGCTTTGGGTGGGGTGGGTGGGTCGGTCGACCAGTTTACATTTTATTTCCATGTTTTGTCTTTTATGGATTGAATGGATTTGTCTCATTTATTTTTCATGATTGCTTGCTTGATCTAGCAATCTTTGCTTGCTTGCTTGCCTACTTACTTATCTATCTGTTCAGCCCATCTTATTTACTTACTTCTTTAAAAAATGACCCACCTAGTTATTTACTTATTTGTTCATTCATTCCTTCACTTCCTTATCTTCTTTCATATATCTATTTATTTACTTATTGAATGTTTCAATTATTTATTTTTATTCATTTATTCATTCTTTATTTGTCTATTTTTATGTATGTACTTACTTTCTTAATTTTTTTTTTTTTACTTTTTAAAATTAACTTAAACGCCGGGCGATGGTGGCACACGCCTTGAATCCCAGCACTCGGAGGCAGAGGCAGGCAGATCTCTGGGGAGTTCGTGAGTTTGAGACCAGCCTGGTCTACAGAGCGAGTTCCAGGACAGGCTCCAAAGCCACAGAGAAACCCTGTCTCGAAAAAAAAAATTAACTTAATTTTTTTCTTTCTTTGGGAATGTAGATTCTTTCTTTCTTTTCTTTCTTTCTTTCTTTCTTTCTTTCTTTCTTTCTTTCTTTCTTTCTTTCTTTCTTTCTGTCTCCTGACTGTTGCTGGCTAAGAAAATGGTGGCCTCCATCTCACTGGTTCTGAAATGGAATTCGATGTGATGCGCATGTGCTCACACACACACACACACACGCACGCACGCACGCACGCACGTGCATGACATGTACAGATGGGGGGGGTTCCAATGTTTTCAGAGGAAGGTGCTCGCTGGTAATAATAAATGTGCTGGTAAATAAGGCTGGCAATAGCTGAATATTAAATCAGTAAAACTCTTCACATAAAAAGCAATTCCATTTCTCTCTCTCTCTCTCTCTCTCTCTCTCACCATATACCAGCACATACAAAAGAAGAAGAAACATGGTGGAATATAGTCTGAACTCAAACTCATGGCGATCCTCTTGCCTTAAACTCCCGAATGCTAGGATTACACCCAGCACAGCCAACTGTGAAAAGGGGTCTACGTCAGTAGATTTATGTGATGTGCAGTGTGGGAAAGCATCCCACCGTGGTGGACTGTGCCATTCACAAAATGAACACTTATCATGCACAGGCGTCAGGGCTGGGACTAGGAATCTGGAAACTGTTTATTCTGAATATTTACCTTTTGAGTATCTTAAATGAGGCCGGTACTACATTCAGTATCCTGATTCAGTATCAGTCAGAAACAGCATCATTTCGTACCCTCGCACCACATCAGCAAGTAATAAAGAAGTAAAGAAGCCATGAAAATTGAACAAGCTAAGGGAAATATAATAATGCAATTAAATAATCACAGTTTTGAGAACCGATTATAATTCTTCCTGGGGAAGACAGGTTCGGTGAGTCATGAAATTAGAAAATAATTTTGTCTTTTCCTACTACCACGTAAAATTATACTCAGTGATAAACTGACAAATTATTGAGGTTTTAGCATAAAAACTAATTTATTGCTTAAGGGAGACTAAAACGCTCAATTGCTCTCTTCTCTCCTTCAATGCTAGGACTGACTAGTCCAAAGCTCAGCTTGGACTTGAGCCATATGACTTTTTGTCCTTTTTGTGAAGGTTCCAGAAAAAAAATCTGTCTCACGATATATGGAAAAGTAGTTTGAATATGAGGAATTCCCTTCCTTAGTGCTGTATTTCTCAATCTTTCTATGGGAAAACCCGCGAATATCCCTAGTAATTGAGGGGTACGTTGTGTGTGCACTGGCTTTGCTGAACCCGGAAACCATCCTGACAGCAGCCAGAGTCCTGCCCGTTCATTCTACGGATCACTTGTCCCGTCAAAAACAAAGACCAGCTCGCGAGGAGCATTCCAGCTCCTAACACACGTGTTCTGCCGTGTTGTCTTTGCTGCAGGGATTTTTCAGCTAATAGCCATATTCACCCTAAGTTAATACCCATTAGTTGAGAAAGAGGTAGTTGAAATGTTTGGGCACAGTAGAACTGGAATCTGTGCGAAGTTCATTCTTTCCTGTTAAGTGGGGGTGGTGATGCTGGGGGCTGTCAGCAGGTAGCTGAGACAGTAATCAGTGTGTTATTATTGCCTTCATCGTGCTTTTCTGTGCCTTAGGTATTTCTTGTTGGTGCGCTCTGACCCAGATCCTAAAGCACCTGCCAGTAAGGCCTTCACCGGGTTCATTGGCAAGCTGACACCCCCAGGAATCCATGTCGGAAAGAAGGTAAATAGCGTGTATCTCAACACGCCTCCTAAGAGCAATGTCAACTGTAAATGCCAAAATTCTTTCTTCTTTCTTTTCATGAAAATATTTTTTAAGTTGTAATAAAAGTTGAGTTGTGTCTTGATTGATATTGAGGACATAGTTTGTATGCCACTAAAAATCTTTCAAGTCATTTTGAATGACGAGATCTCTGTTTTGTTTTTTTTTAAGATTTTGTTTATTATGTATGCGAATGTTCTGCCTGCATGTTTGCCTGCAGGCCAGAAGAGGGCACCAGATCTCATTATAGATGGTTGGGAGTCACCATGTGGATTGCTGGGAATTGAACCCCAGGACCTCTGGAAGGGAACTAGTGCTCTTAACCTCTGTGCCACCTCACCTATCCAACCCAAAGATGGGCCCTTTGCTTGTAAAAACACATTCATGATGGCTGTAACTGTGGAGAGAAGCCAGGCTACCGGGATTGCTGCCTCACCATAGAGTGCAGATTTCTGAGAGGACCTTCTTCCATCCCAGTGACTCGGCACAAGCTTTGGTTAGGACAGGTAAAGCCATGTGATGTAGATGGATTACCCACAATCCATCAGCATTAACAGAAGCTGCTGTACCTTGGAAACATGAAGATGTCTGTCTGTGTCCTGGTGGGGGTGGGGTGGGAGAGCGTGTCAAGTTATAAAGGCAGTGGCAGTGTCTGTATCCCGTCTCAGAGTGTGCAGATCAATTTGTGTCTTAGCCACAGAGAACTTAAAGGACAACACATCAAATGAGAGATATCGTAGGAATATCGTCAGAAGTCCTGGTGAGAGCTTACACGCATGGCTTAAGATTATAACCCTGGGCCGGGCGGTGGTGGCGCACATCTTTAATCCCAGCACTTGGGAGGCAGAGGCAGGCAGATCTCTGGGCCTGGTCTACAAGAGCTAGTTCCAGAACAGGCTCCAAAACCACAGAGAAACCCTGTCTCAAAAAACCAAAAAAAAAAAAAAAAAAAAAAAAAAAAAAAAAAGATTATAACCCATGGTTGAAATGCTTCTGCAAAGTGAAGATTTTAAAGAAAGTTGTTGGCGATGAGGCCTGCAGCTATGACAAAGGAGGAATTGTGGAGATCAAGCCAGAGTTCTAAAGTTACCTGAACAAATAGTCTTCCTCCCACATGGAAAGGTTCGGATTACCTGGTCAGATGTCGGAACTGGTCTCCTGAAGCTGAGCTGAAAAAGCGAATTTGAATTGATTGGTTTTTTTTTTTTCAAATATTTTATTTATTTATTATGTATACAGTATTCTTAGTATTCTGCCTCAATGTATGCCTGCAGGCCAGAAGAGGGCACCAGACCTCATTACAGATGGTTATGAGCCACCATGTGGTTGCTGGGATTTGAACTCAGGACCTTTGGAAGAGCAGGCAGTGCTCTTAACCACTGAGCCATCTCTCCAGCCCCCTGAATTGATTGTTAATATAAAACAGATATCTAAACCAACTTTCTGTGTTTATAGACTCTGCTCTTGTGTCCAGATCTCTTTAGAAATGTGTTGAGCGTGGATACTAGTTGGTCTTAATAATAAAAACCGAGAGTCAGATGTAGGGGTTAATGCTGGAGATCAGAGAAGCAGAGAGGCCAACCACTGGAGAGTTCTTTCCTCTACCAATGCTAAAAACCGAAGAAGGGGCGATCCTCTCCTCAGGCCGCATCTCCAGACTCCTCCACTGAGCTCCTCCTGCCTTTGAGTCCTCTCTCCGCCCTAGGGCTGGGATTAAAGGCGTGTCATTCCAAGTGCTGGGGACCACGTTTGTGTGAACTCTTCTCTTTTAGACAGATTCAATCTGTGTAGCTCAGAGTGCCCTTGAACTCAGACACCCTCTGCCCCTGTCTCCTGGCCTCTAGTGACTTAGTCTGCACTCTGATCTTCAGGCAAGCTTTGTTAAAACATAAACAGAATATCCCTCCAGAGGATGGAAAGGTTTAACTTCTGCCTGTAATGAGTCATTTCTGTCTCCCGCAGCAGTTCCCAAATAATGACACAAAGATCTATTAATGACGAAAGCTGGCTTAGTTAGGCTTGTCCCTAACTAGTTTTTGTAACTTAAATTAACCCATATCTTTTAATCTACGTCTATAACATGTTTTTACTTTTCTTTATTTTTACCTCCGACTCGGTTGGCTGCAACCCCTTTTTTTCCCAGAGTTCTCTGTTCCTGAAGTGCTCCCACCCCTTCTGCCCAGTTTTGGCATTAGCTCTTTATTAACCAACCACAGTGAACATCTCACAGTGTACAACTATCCCACAACAGCTTCCAGGCAAGGGAGTGCACACCTTCAATCCCAGTGCTCCAGAGGCTGAGGCAGGAGGATCACAAATTCTAGGCCAGCTTAGACTATTTACGAGATTCTTTGTCTTAAAAAAAGGAGGCAAGGACGGGGTTTTTTTAGGTATGGAGTTTAAAGGCTGAGCCCTTGTGTGCTGTTTACTTCAGCCCATTTGCTGACTCAGAAACCAAGGTCCAAGTAAATAGCGATTTACTGGCGTTCGACATTGTGTTTTTATAACAGATTTTCGTAGGATTTTGGCCGTGCAATTTCCGATGCATATTATGGTATTTTTTAAGGGATTATATTGACGGTAGACTACGTTAAAATAGTTAACACCATGTGTATAACAGAATGAGCACCCCGTGGTAGTCATGCTTCCCCAGAGGTTGGCGTGTGTGTGGCAGATCTGCTTCCCATTGAGAGGTGGTTTGAGACCCAGGGCAAGTCTGGCCATTTCACGCTAAGGAGTCAGAGTTTGGATTTACAGTGGAAACTGGAATGACAAGTGATGTTATCTTATTGTTTTGATTATTCTCACTTAGGAAAAGTTAGCTGAATCAGTATCTATTACTGAATGCAGTATCTAGTAGGTATATAAAATTACCCCAGCGGGGTGGCGCACGCCTTTAATCCCAGCACTTTGGGAGGCAGAGGCAGGGGAACTCCCAGAGTTCGAGATCAGCCTGGTCTATAAGAGCGAAGTTTCAGGACAGGCTCCAAAACACAGAGAAACCCTGTCTCGAAACAACAACAACAA